>CM060249.1:54849356-54854356 GCA_030684275.1 Acipenser oxyrinchus oxyrinchus
GAGCCTATGGACCTTACACCCCGCAACCTCAGCCCAAGGACTTGGTTAAGCCTCCTTACAGCTACATCGCTCTCATCACCATGGCAATCCAGAACTCTCCAGACAAGAAGATCACCCTGAACGGGATCTATCAGTTCATTATGGAGAGATTTCCCTTCTACAGAGATAATAAGCAGGGTTGGCAGAATAGTATTAGGCATAACTTGTCTCTTAATGAATGTTTTGTCAAAGTGCCCCGCGACGACAAGAAGCCTGGCAAGGGCAGTTACTGGACCCTGGACCCTGACTCTTACAACATGTTTGAAAACGGCAGCTTCTTAAGACGAAGGAGGCGGTTCAAGAGAAAGGACGCGTTAAAGGACAAGGAGGACAGGCAGATGAAGGACCCACTATCCCGACAGGCTCGCGATCAAGAGCAGTCCGTGCAGGGCTCCCAGCCGGTGAGGATCCAGGACATTAAGACTGAGAATGGGACTTCAACACCTCCACAGGCGGCCTCCCCTACCCTCAGCACAGTGCCAAAGACAGAGAGCCCCGACAGTAGCAGCAGCATGTCCACCGTGAGCCCCCGTAGCATCCCGTCCAACAGATCGATTAACCTGGAGACCTCTGATCATCACCATAGCCATGCCCCTGCCCAGGGATTTAGCGTGGACAACATCATAACCCTCAGAGGGTCCCCCCAGGGCGCCACAGAACTCAATCCCACCCTGATCGCCTCCAGGACAGGTATTACCCCTTGTTTATCGCTAAGCTACTCTCCAAGCCAAAGTTCTATTTATAGTTCGCCCTGCAGCCAAAACGTCAATTCCACTAATGCTAATACCAGTGGAACGACCTACCATTGCAACATGCAAGCGATGAGTTTATATGCTGGAGACCGGTCGGGCCACCTTGCCCCCACCACCACTGTGGACGAAACACTATCAGATTATTCTATTACCACCACCACTTCATCATTGAACCAGGGCAGTCTAAGCTCGGGACAAGATGGGCACCACCCTCACCAAGGACGCCTGGCTTCATGGTACCTTAATCAGGCAGGAGATCTGAGCCACTTGGCTAGCGCCACATACCCCGGACAACAACAGAACTTCCATTCAGTGCGAGAGATGTTTGAATCTCAAAGAATTGGCTTAAATAACTCGCCAGTGAATGGAAATAGCAGTTGTCAGATGTCCTTCCCTTCCAGCCAGTCACTCTACCGCACTTCAGGCGCCTTTGTCTATGACTGCAGCAAATTCTGACCAAAACATTCTTATTTCTTTAGTTTCTAAAGATTCTTAAAATATGGGCCTAAACAAAGAGACACAATATATTCAGAGACAGAAAAACATTTCTTGGTTTGTAAAGGACAGTGTTACTCCAAATAACACGTAAGTTTCTTCTTGCTTTTGCGAACTATGTTTTTAATGTATGTTTTAAAAAAAAAAAAAATGTCAATCTTTCACGTACTTGTTTTTAAAAATGTAAGCTGCATATAATAATTTATTTTTAAATTTGTAGTCGGATGGACCAAACACCAGAAAGTGTTTCTAAATTAAACTGCCTTAACTGTTACAAAAAAAGAAAAAAAAACTGTTCCATTATAAAAGACGGAACCTGTATAATGCCTTCTCTTTTCGATTTTCTTCATATTTTGCTGAGAGTACTCTGAAGGCATTGCATTGTTTGTTTATTAATAAATTTCCATTGCATTTGAAGTATAAGGAAGTCTGATTTGTTAGAACCTTTTGTAGACGTTAAACGTGTTGAGACAAGCTTTTTTCTTTTTTTTTTCTTTTTTACAAAAATAATACTCGTACGAGTTATTTTCAACACTATTGCACCTCTTATGTGCTTTGCAAATGTTTTTGTTATACCTTATAACTAAATCCGATAGTATCACAAAGGATTACAAAAACATTTTGAAATAGTTTATCATGACTTTCCTATAAAAAGAAAGGAAAATAAGTATTTGTTTTAGTGGATAGGTTTAATCTGTGATTGATAAATATACAACTACACTTTACACATCACCACAACAAATGTCATGCTTTTACTAGTTTAATTACTTTTGAAAATAACCTAAACGTGTATGGTTTTTGGAACAGCTTTTCTGAGATTCTCGCGGTAAACAGATGGCAAGGGACAGACACATTTTCAGAATACTTGTTTGCAAACTGTCAGGTTAATGTCGCCTTCTGTTTAAAGTTTCCTTTCGGATAAACATTTCTGATAATCACCTAAAAATTCCCCAACACAAGCATTATATTAACTTTCAATAATTATATTAACATTTTGACCATTACGTGTATTATTTATCAGCTATAGCCAAACATGTTTTTTCAGGCCTTCTATGAAAATATATGTAATTTTCATAGAATTATTAAAGGTTTATGTATTTATTTCGATTTTAATGAATTAATGAATTAATTAAATAAATGTAATTTATAATATTTTTAATTTTGGTGTAGGCCCTAAATGTATCATTAAAATAAATAATGAATAACTATTTTTTTTAAAAAAGAGGTATAACCAAACACGTTAGCATTTTGGCCTAACCTTTGCCAAATTGTGCCGGTAGTTCATTACCCAGAAAGCAATGATGAAATAATTTAATCAAAAACCAGATGTTGTTGACTAGGCTACTTTTTTTTTGGAAAACAAACTGTACAAAAAAGCTCCACTCAAACCTCTCCAGCATGTTTACAGTAAATAATACAAAATAATACATACATATTAGAGGATGTGCTTTTCCCGTTTACAGTTAATATTTTGCATGTTTGTCCACAATACATTATTTGGGTCGTTTGTGTTTAAAGCGTATTCATATTAACAATTTCGAGTTTATATTTAATTATATTCATTTGCTTGTATATATTAGTATTATTTTTATGATGATGCATGTGAGTCCTCGGGCAATGCCATTTTCAATATCTGACTGTCTAAATGTTATTTGGGGGTCGAAAACGGTCTCTGCATCTGTTATGAATTCAAGTGCATGTTTATAATTACATAGCTAAATATGTGACGTACATTAATTGCAAGGACACTTGGGGTAACTGAAGCCAACGTTTACAGCTTTCTACTTGATATGGAGCGTTGCGACTGCATTGGCAAAATGTGTTGCAAACGTTCTATTTCGTAGCTCTAAGGGGCCGTGATAAATTGCTGTATAGGTGATATGACACACACACACACACACACACACACACACACACACACACACACACACACACACACACACACACACACACACACACACACACACACACACACACAATCGAACACATAAACAACGTTATAATAAAAAAAAAACAAATAGAAACATTATATCCATATTCTAAGCTATAAGAAGAAGGGTCATAAAAGTAATGGTCGTAAAAGTAATAAATCTAGACTAGAAGCGCATCTAAGCGCAACGACTGCACTAAAAATTATTTTTGACCACATGGAATACATTCTAACCACAGTTTTATTGTCTGACAACTTACACAGTGACACATGTTTTAGTTTCTTGCCCATCGTGAACTTGTTGGCATATTGCTTTTATATATCTAAAGCAACACAAGCGACCTAATCTTATTTTCCCATACATTTACGCTGTACTAATAGAATATACAACACGTTTTTATGATCCACTAAAACGATACACTTGAAGTTTATTGTCTAAGATAACGGCGGATTCATGAAGTTCGTTATTGCTCTTGAATGGCAATAGTTTATTTGTAGGCCTAAGGTTTTAAGAAAAAAACAGCGAAAGGCGATAGGCTATAGTTTGAATGATCACATTTTTAAATTAAATTTCCTCGAATTCATTATTTTTTATTTTTTTGTAATTGCAATAGTTTCCCCCCCCCCAAAAAAAAAAAATATAATGCTTTTAACCAAGGACATAAACTTGCTGCAGAACGTTCGCAAATAATATTTATCCTCACTTGGGTATTTCGCAATGAAATAATGATACATAATATAATCACATCAGAAATAAATAGGACTTGTAATAAAGTAAATATAATACAGCCTAGTTTTCCGCCTGATAAGATTCTGATTAATGAGAAGAAAAAAAAACTGTGAAAAGGAACAAATCCATACAAAGATTTAGATATTCATAATTGTTTCCGACATGCGCTTACCCATAACATTTCTATTCCAAATAAATAGGATTTAGAAAACACGTTTACCATATAGCATTCGCAAAATATATACAGAATATAGACTATAATTATAATTTTATTTGACATTATTTTAATACGTTTGATTACAAATCTAAATGAGTTCATGTTTATCAGTTTGACGGCAACGAAAAACATATTTATTGATTTCAGTGAGAGAATATATTGAAGCCTTTTTCTGTATGAACCAGATACAACATACTTTCTGCAAGGACATAAAACTTTCACATAAACATAGGCTTAACATACCATGAATAATAAAAATACAGGAGTTTAAACATATGACGAGGCCTAGCTACATAATTTCTATTTTTATTTTTATATGCAGTAGTTTTACATAGGTTAATTCTGGACAAGTTACAATACATGTTATATAGGTTTATAATTGAATTAAACATGATAGGAAAAAGTACGGATTTCCATTTTAATATAAAGTTTGCGAGGTTTTCAAGCAGGCCATCTATAGTACAAGTTCCCATTAACCTATACTGTATATAGACCTATTTCGCAAACTCAGTCTTGCCTTGCTTTCGAATGACCACCTCCTCCACAACCATCACCACGTCACTCCCAGCCTCATCCGGGGACACGTCATAGATTTATTATTATATTGTTTGTTTTTTAGCAGGCTAAGCCGGGATGCTCCAGGGATGAGGCTGTGCTCCAACTAGTTTTACTCTACTTATTTATCTTCACCCATTGTTGGGTTCAATGTTTTTGGAAATCTATGAGATTCTGTATTATAATAAAAGTGCTTATTTAACGCAAATTGTCCTGACTGAAACTAAACAAATACAACTGCTTGGTATAACCTATTGGTAGCCCATGTTTGTATATTTACCA